>JAQJVL010001720.1:0-24043 GCA_035578905.1 Stictocephala bisonia | reverse complement strand
AAAGCACCAACTGTATCAATACTTTGAAAATAACAGCCTGCTTGCGGCCTCTCAGTACGGGTTTAGAGCCGGGTTGGGTACTTTAAATGCTCTTGATAAACTGTGTAATGTAATAACGGATTGTTTTGAGCGTGGTGGCCTGGCTGGGGTGACACTATGTGACCTCAGTAAGGCTTTCGATACTGTGGATCACAGTATTCTTTTGTCAAAAATGAAATTCTATGGTGTTTGTGGCTCTGACCATGATCTATTCAGATCATATCTGGGTGACCGTGAGCAGGCAGTCTATGTTGGTGGTAAATGGTCCCGGGCTACTGCAATCAAGCATGGAGTGCCACAGGGGTCCATTCTTGGTCCCCTTCTATTTTTAATAATGACAAATGATATTTCATGTAATCTTGACTCTGGTGTGATTTGCTATGCAGATGACACCACTTTGTTTAGTCTGGAAGAGAACGTAGATAATCTCAAGGCCTCCATGGAAAGATCCTTGGAATATGTCTCGACATGGTTCCGGGCTAATTCTTTTTTGCTCAATGAAGATAAAACACATAAAATTATTTTTACTTTGAGGCATATTGTACATAGTGTAAATAGTGTAAAATTACTTGGTGTCCATCTTGACTCTAGACTTACATGGAATGCTCATATTGACTATGTGTGTTACAAACATTCCAGGGTACTTTACCTTTTAAGGATATTAAGGGACTGTGTCCCAAAAGATTATTTAAGGATGGCCTATATGGCCTATTTCCAGAGTGTCTTACTTTATGGCCTAGAACTGTGGGGCTGTGCTCCAGGTGTCAATCGTGTGCTTCTGCTTCAAAAGCGAGCTATTCGTGTTGTTACGGGTGCTGCGGTGGATGAACACTGCAAACCTATTTTCATTAAAATGTCTTGTCTTACAGTTTACTTTCTTGTTGTGTTAAATTTGCTCATACAAACAAAGGCTAAATTAACTGATCTTGAACTGAGAAGTGACATCCACACTCACAGAACTAGGCAGAGGCACATCATCGACATTCCTTATGTTAGATTAAGACATACCCAGAGAGGTCCTTCTATTCTTGGCTGTAGACTAATGAACAAATTGCCTTGTACAGCTCGGAACCTGTCAGATTCTAAATTCAAAAGAGGTGTGGTGGGTCTATTATTGGCAAATCCTTTATACTCATTCCAAGAGTTTTCGACCTGCCGAACACTACTGTAAGTAGCTTTTTTAATAATATAGGTTAAGAAAGATACCTACTCAATTACAAATTGCTTGTGACCTGCTAGGTTAGTCTAGTCTTAATCAAATTTTTTTTGACGTTTCCAATTGCATGCATTGTACCATGTTTAAAGGAATAAATTATTCTTATTCTTATTTAATGAGGATAAATCTTTCTGGATTTGCCCAGACATATCATTAGAATAATGAAGGTTCATACTTAATAATTAGTAGGCTTATAATTATATTAGAGATTTTAGGTTGTTAAAGTTGTGAGGTGATTCTACAGTAATGTGTTTTCCTCGTTACTGTCTTAACATAGTTGAAAAAGTATAGTTTATTGGAATCTGTTTCATCCCAGATTTATATTTGAAGTTAGAACATTTTATTTTTGCCTATTAAATTAAAAAATAAACATGAGATAAAATTATTGAAATTTTAAAGTTAAATATCAAATGAAAGATTGAAGTTTAAGGTCTTAATTTAAAATTTATTTTCCTTTACTTTTTAATCAATTTATTAAATAGCTTTATTTTGAATAGGTACAAATATAACGGCTAAATATCACTAAATAACTGTTACTTAAGACCTTCTGAGGATGGCATTTTTTAGGATGAATAGTCCTATGTTTTAGGCATGTAGTTGTATATTTAATAAATAGATTTATTTTGAATCCATACAAATCTAACAGCTAAATATCACTAAATCACTGCAACTTAAGACCTTCTGAGGATGAAATGCTATAGGATGATTAGTCCGATGTTTTATGCGTGTAGTAAAAAGAGATTTAAAAAATTCTTTTTGGTTAAAAAATTACAACCATTTTAGTGCGGGCAGTTTTAAATGTTAAAAACAGTGTTTTAATGTTCTGATTATAGTGGCTAAATGAATCGTCCTATATTTGAAACTATGTTTTTTTCTTTTTGCTCAATTACACTTCCCTCTATGTAATATAAAGCTTGATGTAGTAACTCACTCACTTATTAACTGACACCAAATGTTGAAGCACTTCCCGACGTCCCACCCCCATAAACTGTATACAGTAGGCTCTCGATAATCCGAGGTAATTGGGACCGAGACCACCTGGAATGCGTATAAACTCGGATAATACGGAGGTTATGGGAAAAAGTAATGTAAGAGCCATGAAAAAAGTACAAAACTAGTTGACTACAAGAAAAAAAACCGCTAAATAGTGTAAATTTAGTTACAGTCCTATAAAAAAGTACGAACATCTGGTTGTCTTTTAAAAGTTGTATTAATGCAGGATGTCAAGAAGTTGGAAATAAGTATTCCATTTTAAAACTCTACAAAATTCTGTAAAAAAATACAATTATAGAATTTAATAGTAAAAATCTTATGTAATATCCAGAGCATTGTGGATGGGCAATTTCCTCTAACGTTAAATTTGTTGGCTACGAAACCTTTCGTATTATTTCATCTATCTATGGTCAACGGTAGTATTCGCGACTTGTTTAAGTGCAGGGTACCATTCAGTCAGATTACAGAATGAAATTATCGTATTTATCCTGTCCTAAACACACAATATGCATTAGTCTCTTAATAGTGCATTGAACCATTCAATATTTTAACGGAACAAAATTATCGTATCAATATCACATTTATCGTACACATTGGCGACAAAAACACTGATTGATCGATCATTTCGATTTCGTTATAAGCAACTGTCAACCATTTACCACTCATATCAGAACACTCGAATAAAAAATATTGAACAATAACACTAATAACAGTAACAAAAAAAATTACGACAATATTTCAAATACTGTATTGTAAAATCATGAAAGTCAACAAACTAAAACAACCACATTTAGTACGAGAGCAGTCGACTAATCCGATGTTGTCAGGTGGTGATGTGTTGTGAGTGAATGAGTGAATTAATTTGGGTGAAAAAATTATTCCTATAGTAGGGTACAGTATCATAAATACGTCTCGAGACGGCCCTGAAACGCCTTAACCTAGCACCAACATCCAATAGAGACACTGATTACTTGGCAAACGATTATATGATGTGTCACGCTATAGTTTTCCTTTTATTAATAGCTTTATGTTTATTTTTCATCTTCTGATGACTAGCTCGGTTGATCGGGGCTCGGACTACCGAGATTCTTATGTACTTGAATTGAGGCTCTCGGTCTGAAAACTCATGGAAAATTCATAAAACTTTACTTTTTTCACTCGTAAACAAGATGGCGGCCATTTTATACCCCAAAACTGCCCCAATGTACTTCTTATGGGCAAATCACAAAAAAAGTAGTTTTTATTAACTAACTTGAGAAAAAGCTTGAATAAATTCACCGTTCTACACGCGTAACTTACGCGCACTTCATATATGAATTTCAGCTTCTAATGTTAAAAAATTGGGGTATCACTTTAAAGCTATTTTCCCCCTGAATCCAAATATACCATCAGATATTTAAAAGGGCAAACAAAAAGTGGTATATGCCCCCAAAACAAAATAAAATCTCCTAAAACCAGAAAAGGGCAATACTATAATAAAACGCCCAATTGGCGTATCAAATTAAAGCCATTATTCTCTTAGATACTAATTTACCATCAGATTTTAGAAAAGACTATGTTTAGAGGCTTCACTGAGCCGAAAACCTCAATTCATGGTCATACTGGTCAACAATCCTGATGAGGCAGTAGGTCAATCTTCCTCGCCCAGCGACATACCAAGATTCACAAATGAGACTGTTGCTCTGAGTTCCTTGGTGAGGCCGAAGGCCGAACTTTTGCCCTCGAGGCCGTAGGCCAAGTTCTACAAAGGAGCCCGTAGCAGAGCGTCTTGGCGAGGCCGTAGGTCGAGCTCTCCTACGAGACCACAGGCCGAGTTTTACAAAGAAGCTAAAATCAGAGTTCCCAGGCGATGCCGCAGACCGAGCTTACTTCACCAGAGAAGCGAGTGATAGGGTTGGCACGCGAAGCGTGCACGGGTTTCCCCTAGTTACTCTTATATAAAGCTACATTTTTAATGTGTGCGTATGAAACAGGAAGGCTGCACTTTGAAAGTAGAGCCACATTCATTATTAAAAAAAAAAACTCCTAAAACTTATAGAAAAACAGTAGAAATAAACAGATGCATGAAAGAAAAATCTGTAGAAATAAAACAATCCTCATATCATACTGAACGTGCAAACACGGTGAAAAAACATTGATTTGGGCACAATTAATGTACTAATTTGCGCCCTCTATAAGTAGATTTACATAGTTTCATAGACCATTAAACTTTTTTGTTAGAAAAAAAGAAAAAAACACTTATTTCTATGAGAAAATTCCATAACACATTTTAACTAAGCCAATAGCCACCTCATAGGCATATAACCGTGATAGCTGACTTCTTCACTGCACGAGCACTTATAATGAAGGCTGGATGTCTATGAAGCTGAATCATGGCACCGGCGAGCTCTTTATGACGTAGATTTGCAATTAGGCCATGGTTTACTTTTTGTAACCTTTTGAGTGGTTTTTCATGTGAAATATTTTTGGCTATATATTTCCACTAACTATTACACGATCACTTCACTTTGCACCATCCTAAAGTATAATTAGAAGGTTTTCTAGACGATTAAACTTTGTTTGCCAGGAGATCATCTTGATTTAAATGAGAGCATATAATACTAACAAGAATACATCAATAAGGCATGCTCAAGGTTGAATCCCGTTAGTAAGCTTCTTTAAGACTTTTTTTCTCTGAGTCTGATTACTGTATTTAAAAAGTATTAAAAATCAGAAACTTAACATAACAGTACTGGAATTTTGTAATTTTGTTACAACAGTAAGTAAATTAAGTGAGCTAGCAAGATGAGCTTTTATACTGATGTGATAAGTTAGAAGGAACCACGAGGAAATTAGCAGGAAGTGTAGAGAACAACCCCGTAGCGAACAATCAATTGGGTAGTCGGCTACTAATCAATATTATTTATTGTTTGAATCTTTTTTAACATAACGGATGATCCCATAACCGGCAGAAAGTGCTCATATTAATTGAAAAGTTTCAATATCAAATAATAAATTATTTTTTAATCAATTAACAATCACGTTTCACACTATGCTGAAAAATGTAAAGAAGTTATTATTCGGAACACTTCTAATTAGTAGATTTATTATTCCTTCATTCATAAATACTTAATTGAAATCATACGTAACGATTGTGTTTTTTTTAAGTCTGGGATTGTTTTTTATTGTTTTGTACTAGTATTTTACTAATTTTGTAAAACTACCAAATATTTTATATCTGGAAGGGTTTCCTATATAACAAATAATGGTTTATTAGCAGATATCGTATTAGAAAAACAATTTATTATATGCTTTACAGTTGTTTTTATTGAGTATACTTTATAAGATGTATTTAACATATAATATTCTCACAGGAAAAGAGAAGACTTAAAATAATTTATAATTGAGATATAAAATATATTACCTTGATCAATCACTTTTATTTAATATACTACATGTTTCGATCCTTATATCATCTTCAGGTGTATAATGCAACAAAATATCTTGAAGGCGTCAGTAAAAATTTAAATATATGCCTTAAACTGGATAGTAAAGTTTACATTTTTATTGATGCCTTCAAGATATTTTGCTGTATTATACACCTGAAGATGATCTAAGAATCGAAACATGTAGTATATTAAATAAAAGTGATTGAACAAGGTAATATATTTTATTTCTCAATTATATATTATTTCCAATCCAGGGACAATATAATTATTAAAATAATTATTGATATATTTTGTTTTTATGTGTTTACAATACGTACAACCATTTGTTACAGTAAAAACATGTCTATGTAAACAAGGTTTTTGATATTTAGTGTTTTTTGCATATGGCCATATCGTGTTTTTATGTAAGACATAAGAACGTTTACAAGTGTACAGTGCGGAAAGGCCACTAAGGTGGTGCACTTAAGTGCTTCAACTAAAAGCTTACCTTCCTTTGTTCATGTAGATATTAGGAAATCACAGCCTCTAGCTCTACTTTGGCAGTTACAACCTTAAATGGTCAACTTAATGATTACCCTTTCTTATGTCAAGGCACTTAAACAACCAAACAAATTTAAACATATATGCAAAGATATTTTTTTATTTATAAAAATAAGTGTTTTACAAGAACTAGTGTGTTAAGAAAAATGTGTTTGTATATGATTTTTCAAATTATTACATTAGATCCAAATTTTACTGTATTAAACAAATATATATGAGGGTTTATTTTTAAATATTTATTTTAACCTATCACCACAGTGTATGGGCGGGTAGGAGGGTCATCACCACTTTACGTGTATGGGCAGGTAGGAGGGCCATCACCACTTTACGTGTATGGGCAGGTAGGAGGGCCATCACCACTTTACGTGTATGGGCAGGTAGGATGGCCATCAGCACTTTACGTGTATGGGCAGGTAGGAGGGCCATCACCACTTTACGTGTATGGGCAGGTAGGAGGGCCATCACCACTTTACGTGTATGGGCAGGTAGGAGGGTCATCACCACTTTACGTGTATGGGCAGGTAGGAGGGTCATCACCACTATACGTGTATGGGCAGGTAGGAGGGCCATCACCACTTTACGTGTATGGGTAGGTAGGAGGGTCATCACCACTTTACGTGTATGGGCGGGTAGGAGGGTCATCACCACTTTACGTGTATGGGTGGGTAGGAGGGTCATCACCACTTTACGTGTATGGGCAGGTAGGAGGGCCATCACCACTTTACGTGTATGGGTAGGTAGGAGGGTCATCACCACTTTACGTGTATGGGCGGGTAGGAGGGTCATCACCACTTTACGTGTATGGGCAGGTAGGAGGGCCATCACCACTTTACGTGTATGGGCAGGTAGGAGGGCCATCACCACTTTACGTGTATGGGCAAGTAGGAGGGTCATCACCACTTTACGTGTATGGGTGGGTAGGAGGGTCATCACCACTTTACGTGTATGGGCAGGTAGGAGGGTCATCACCACTTTACGTGTATGGGCAGGTAGGAGGGCCATCACCACTTTACGTGTATGGGCAGGTAGGAGGGTCATCACCACTTTACGTGTATGGGCAGGTAGGAGGGCCATCACCACTTTACGTGTATGGGTAGGTAGGAGGGTCATCACCACTTTACGTGTATGGGCGGGTAGGAGGGTCATCACCACTTTACGTGTATGGGCGGGTAGGAGGGTCATCACCACTTTACGTGTATGGGCAGGAAGGAGGGTCATCACCACTTTACGTGTATGGGCAGGTAGGAGGGTCATCACCACTTTACGTGTATGGGCGGGTAGGAGGGTCATCACCACTTTACGTGTATGGGCGGGTAGGAGGGTCATCACCACTTTACGTGTATGGGCGGGTAGGAGGGTCATCACCACTTTACGTGTATGGGCAGGTAGGAGGGTCATCACCACTTTACGTGTATGGGCAGGTAGGAGTGTCATCACCACTTTACGTATATGGGTGAGTGGGAGGCCCATTAATTAATACTGCCATACATTGTAAACCTCAAATTAAAACCTAATTTTAAGCCGTTCTTCTTATAAAAAAATTAAACAAATATGGGAAAAATTAAACGTCAAACATTGGTGTCATGAAACTCGACACTCATAAAACATTGTGGGTTGATTAACTGAATGTTTATAAACCCCACGTGACCAAACTGATGTGTTGATGAATGAACTTTGCAGTAGTTTTGACAGAATGAAGTGGATTACATTGCGAAATGGAATTTTGGCATTTTATAGCAGAAAATACACACATGAATGAATAGCAATATGTAAGAAAAAATCTAAAAGCTGAAAATAAACTAAAAGCGTTAAGAAAATATAAAAAAGGAAGCATTTTTTATTTGTAATTTAAGATTAGTGCACGTGCAAATTCGGGATTTGTATGACGATTACAAATATAAAGTTTATGACCAAAATTATTTATATCAGATTGAATACTGCAACAAATTTTAAACTAAAATTCATATCAGATGGGTTGTGCGATGTGCGTGGTTTATAAATACTTCAAAGGTATGCGTAATAGAGAGTAAAAGTTCAGAACTGATTTTACGAACTGCTACAAATTTTATTTTTGAGTAAATACATCTAAAATTAGAAATGGTCCTATAATTTATTCATCATCATCAAAGTGTTTATTTTATTCACAAAAATTAGGAATATAAGAATAATAATGTATTTATTCTACAGTAAATAAAGTAAAACAAACAAAACAATGTATCAAATCGGAATTTCTAGCCATCTTGACCAGTGACGATGGCTAGCACAATTTTAAATAAAAATAAATCTTATTTTAACAGTCTCTAACTAACAATATAACCAGGCGGTCAACTGCACCACTTGTATATAATGATATTACTATAAAAAAAACTCCATTATACTAAGAATAATGTAAAACAAAGTATAATAACAATAAACAAAAAAAATAATAATATATAGCTATATATTCATACACATTAATACAATGCCTACTATTATATGAAACATGAGGAAAACATAATATTAAAAAGTGAAAGATCCGTATTATACAAAGTAATATATATGTCTATACATACATATACACACATATATTCATTGAGCAATTTCAAGACGATCCGAAATTTGATTTCTTCCTAGAAGCCATATTTTTATTTGATTTAGAAATTAATTTTTATTGTGAGCTTTTTTAATTGGATTTGGTAACATATTGAATATTTTTGGTCCTAAGAATATGTATGATTTCCTAAAAATGGATTTGTATACTTTAGGTCTCAAAAAAAGGTTTTCCGATGCAGCACGCATATAATAAATAAAATTTCTTGAATAATCATTACCACTTCTTATATAAAATAATTTTAATACTTTAAATATAAAAATATATTTTAATGGAAGAATTTTTAATTCTTTGAATCGGGGAAATGAGTGCTCTTGCTTACATTTGAATGCACGAGAGAATTTGATTCTGACAAAGAACTTTTTCATTTTTTCAAGTGGGTTTATAACTGTGTTACTAGCTCCTCCCCAAAATTCAATCCCATATGTAAGTTTCGAATGGATTAATGCAAAATATAGCATACGCATTAATTTATCGATTAACAAATTTCTCAAAAAAATAAAATTGTCTAATATTTTTTCTAAGTTGTAATTGTAAGTTATCTGTGTGCGATTTCAATGTTTCGTCTATTACTACCCCAAGATATTTAGTATTATATACTTGCTCTATAGTAGGACAGTTACACATATTACCATTGTCACAAACTAAGTCTGCATGAAATTTCAATGTGTCATCAAAAGAAAACTTTTTAAGATCAAAACTGATGAATTTGGTTTCTACGTTTATAACCATACTATTGTTGTCGCACCATGTTTTTAACATTCGCAAATCAGTTTTCATAGCATTTAGAATATTAGTCCAATTTATACTTGTATATTGTAGGGCAATGTCGTCTGCAAAAGCGGTAATTCTCCCATTGAGGGGAACAAGCAGTAAGTCATTGATAAAAATTAAAAATAATGTGCAGATAGGACTGATCCTTGTGGCACGCCTTTTAGTATAAGCTTTGAATTACTGTAATAGTTAGAGATTTTAACTTTTTGAGTTCTATCAATTAAAAAACTTTCAAGCAAGTTAAGTGCTACCCCTCGCACTCCTGTCGCCTTTAATTTTCTAAGAAATATTTCGTGATCTACAAGATTAAAAGCTTTAGAAAAATCTATAGAAATACCAGAAGCTTTGTTACCATTATTTATACTATTTATAATATTTTCTATAAATGCTGATATTGCGGTCTCGGTATTCTTTTCTTTAGAGAATCCGAATTGGTTTGTTGAAAAGAAGTTTATTTTATTCAGGAAAGATAATAACCTTGTTTTCATACATTTTTCAATTATTTTTGATAGCACACATACCAAAGCAATTGGTCTGTGATTCTGTAGTAGCTCTCGGTCACCTTTTTTAAACACTGGTACAATGACTGCCTGTTTTAATCTAGTAGGAAATTTTCCACTTGTAAAACTCAAAATTATAATAAACGATAATACTTCAGATATTACAGGTTCAACATAATTTAATAATTGAGTGGAAATATTATCATGTCCAGTTGATTTTTTTTAGGCGATTTATTATTGAAGCAATTTCGAAGCGAGTGACAGGAGATAGGAATAATGAACGGTGTTGATAACATAGATATTCATTGGCAGCGCGCGGGCCAGGGGCAAGCTGTACCGGCGCCGACACAAAGAAATCATTAAACAGATTTGCGACTACTTCTGAATCCCATTCTACTCGACCATCTTCTAGCCTTATCAGTACAAATTTTACCGTTCTTATTAGTTAATCTGTTTATAATTTTCCATTGGTTAGCTGGATCATTTACATGATTCTGAAATAAGTCATGGTAGTGTTTCTTTTTAGCATTGTCAATTTGGAAATCAAGATTTATATCAAATGGTCTATTTTTTAAAAGTCATAAAAGCTTATTTCTTTTTTCAATTTTCTTAAGAATTGATTCATTAATCCATATACTTTTTAATTTAGCTTTATTTATTTTGGCAGAAATTATATTTTCCTTCGTATTTGTTTGTAAACAATTTATTACAATCTTGTAAAAAATGTCAATAGCTTCGTCCACATCAGTTGAATTATACATGTCATTCCAGTCCATAATTGATAAATCTATTTTTACGCCCTCATAATTGATCATTTTAGAAGTTCTTTTGTTATTACTAATTAGATTTACCTTCTCTTTTGTCATAATCAAAGCTATTAAACTATGATCAGTTATTTTTGTGTGAAATATAGCAGATTTAAAGCAACTTACATAGTAGTGTCTTACAAATATACGGTCAATATATGAAGAAGATTTGCTATTCTAGTATAATAATCTATCATAACACTAAAACTATGGTTGTATAACAAAGATAAAAAAGCTTCTGTTCGTGTGTCCGTTTTTTCATATCAATACTAAATTCACCTAGTATTATGGAATTTGATTTAAGCTTATTAAGAATAGGCTCTGACTCAACTAAGAACTCATTTACAACAAATTCATACACACCAACCAAAGACAATATCGTATTGTTAAAAGTAATGTTTAATAATGATATATCTGCAGTTTGCATGAAACAATCAACTTGCTTCGCCTCAATGCTGTCATTACTATAAATTACTATACCTCCTGATCTATTGGTCATGTTTCAATGGAAAAAAGCCGTATAATTTCGAATTTCAAAAAAAAATATTTCTTCATAAAAAATCCAAGTTTTTGTTAAAACTACAACATCAATAATACGGTTTAATGACTCTAGATGAACTAAAAATAAATCAAAGTTTTTCGAAGACTTATGATATTTTGGTGAATGCAAGAAAAATTATTTAAACTATTAGTAGGGGAAAATGTTCTATCAAACGTATAACATATCTTACAGCAGTCAATAACCATTATTTAGTTTTAAAGAAGAAAAATTAATAATAAATAATATTATTTATTATATTACTGCAGTATTGTTATTATGATAGTACCAGGAAAGCCGATCTCCGATCGGGTTAGTGTCTCATCTGTAAAAATTTGGTTTTGTTATTAGTTGTTTGATTTTGTTATAAACACAATAACTATCTCCCATTATGAAAATTATTAAAATATATTTGAAAATTTTTTCTAGAGAATTATTTTATTGATACATTCTATTGAAAAGGTTGTTAGAATGAATATACTCGTATATAAATAAAATCACAAAAATTTTTACAAAATAAGTATTATTTATTATTAAGAAACATAAAATATAATATATACAAATATATAAAAAAGTATTCAACACAATTATTATGGAAAAGATTGATTCAATATTAAAGTTTTTCATTTACAAAATTAAAATCTAAAAATGCCAGAAATAAATCATATAAAACACAAGTAAATTGATTTTAATGTTAAAAACTAATGTGCAAATTATCTAATGCTGAATCAAAAGCTTCTAAATTTTCAAGAAAAAAGTCTTCGTCTTGGTACAAATCAGGTTCGATATTATTATATGCGTTATTTAATACTTCAGTCCAGACAACATTTCGTGTATAACCTTGAATTCGACTATTATTTTCTGCTGGTAATACAATTTTTAGACTGTTTCTTCTCTTAACTCTTGAAAATGCTACGTAAAGCATACCGTGCATGAAAACCGGACTTCTTAAATCAACACCAACATACTCAAATGTTTGGCCTTGAGATTTATGAATTGTCATAGCAAATGCTGGTTTGACTGGAAATTGATGTCTTTGCATTGAGCCTCCCAACTGACTTTTGTTTGATACAAGAGTTATTCTGGGAATATGTACTTCTTGTCCGGCATGTTCACCAGTTATAATTTTGCCTTTAATTATATTGTTGCATAACTGGGTAACAGTGAGTCTAACACCATTACAGAGACCTTCCCCAAGATCTAAATTTCTCAAAAGCATAATTATTGTGTTTCTTTTTAATTTTAGCTCATGTGGAGGTAAATCTGCAATTTCAATTGAATTTAGAAATTCAGGAGTAAATTGCAATGTATCTTCGGCTGGATCTTTTACTGAATCATAACTTTTATATTGCTTACTTTCACCCTCCAACTTTTCAATGATTTCAGCATTAATTTTGGCTACGTCCTTATTTAATGGTGCCAAGATTGCTCGGTCTTTCATATTTTCGTATTGTCTGTTAAGCAAGCAGTTGCTAAAAACTTCATCAATTATATCACCATTTGAAATCATATCATTTGGAATTTTAATTTCATCCAACTCATTTTTTGGAAGTTCGCCATTCCCAACTTGTAGAAGATAATTAGCAAATTCCAGCTGTTCTGGATCGACACGCATATTTTCTGTTAGTGAAAAAAGTTTAAAATTATGCCATAATGGGCTCTTTTTTATTGACAAATTCACAAGTTCACTTCGATTAGCTCTTTGTTGAACTGGTAAACACTGTCGAAAGTCTCCTCCTAGAACTATAACTTTTCCTCCAAATGGTAAGTTTGGATTATTTGCTATACTTCGTAGTAACTCATCTATATTTTGAAGTCCGTATTTAGGAAGCATAGGAGCTTCATCCATTAAAAAAATATCAATTTTTGCAAGCTCCCTAGCCTTAGCTGATCCAAACTTTATATTGGAAACAGATTCTGCAGTTAAAGGTACTTTAAGACCACAAGTTTTATGGGATGTATGACCGTTTGGCAGAAGCATTGCTGCGATTCCTGTAAAAGCCATACACTTAACTTTATAATTTTTAGCTGAAAGAACATGATATAAAGTTTTATATATAAATGTTTTTCCAGTTCCTCCTGGCCCTTCAATAAAAAAGCATCTCTGCTGTAAATTATTATCAAGTGTATCTATTATGGAATCAACAACTTCAATTTGGTTGCCACGAAGTTGTCTTCTCATCTCTTCGCCAAGTACAAAAGATTGATCAATATTAATTATGTCATCATTTATTTCATCGTAGCCATCAATATCATCCATTTGAAATCGATCTACCCAAAATTGAAAATTTCTACCTTCCGTTGCTTGAGAATTGAGCTTATGAGCAATAATTCTGTAAGCTTTTCGAATAGCTTCATCAACAGAAGTACCCTTTTCTCTGGCACGATGAATAAAATCTTCAGCCAAATCTTCTTTAAAAGTATCCCACAGGTTCTTCGGATTTTCAGGAGCACCAAATATTAATATTTGTGTAAAAAGAGTTCTCATTAGTCTTGGCATTTTCGATAATGCTGATTCTCGTAAGCCATCAATCCATTGTTTATCATCGTAAGTTAAACCTCTAGCTAAGCAAGCCTGTTTGTACGAATTACATTTTACACCATTAACCATAAGCAGATCGTCAAAACTCACAGCGTCGTTAACGTGATACAAAAGTAAACGTAAAAAATACAACTCAGGTTGTGCAACAAATGTAACATTATGTATTCTACCAATAACTCGAATATTCCGTTGTCTTTCAACCCATTTACTTTCTTTTCCTTTCCATCGATAAAATTCTGGCATTTGCCAGTAGAAATAAAAACTATTATTTTCTGTATTGTCATTGTTTTCAATACGTTGTTTTTTTAGCTTGGTTTGTTCGGAAGTAAGCTTCTAACATAGAACCCTTTCGACCTATATCAAGTAAATCTTCTTGAGCTTGTTCAATATTTTGTACTCGATATTGACCAGGCAAATGGATATTCAGTCGCTGAACACAATGACTTTTTTTTGTATCTCATTCCCAAATAATCGCCAGCAAGCCTCAGGTGGAGTTATGCATCTACCTTGAATAAATTTATCTGCTTCATTATAATTTATAGTGGTTTGATTTTGGACTACTTTTAAAGCAGCACAATCATGGCCTTTATAAATATATTTGTAAAGATATTTAACAGCCCGAATGCTTCCAACGTATTCAACATTTACGTGGCAGTTGAATTTTTTCAACAAGTATGGATTGTAAGGAGCAACATGGCGATTATCGCGAGTTATTTTTTGACCTTGAGCATCTTTACGATAAATTGCTTCTTCATGAACAAAAAAATCTCTATTATTTTGATCTAATTTAGGATCATACCTTCTTCTATACTTGGGCTTCCCATCGTCGATTAAAGAGGTTGTATCTTGGAATCCCATAGGAAATTTAAACCTACAACTCATTCTAACGTTTTTATTAACCATGCATGATGCTTTTTGATTTTGTTCGCCACAAGCTTGATGAATCAACCATTTCTTAACTAATTCTCGTAGTTCTGAACCGTCTTCTACGTCTGGTATTTCTGCTGAAACGCCTAGTTCTTCAGGATTGTGAATCTTATCTTCTTGCTTTAATATAATTAACAAATGCATGTGAGGCAGCCCTCTTTTTTGAAATTCTACAGTATAAACGTAAGCAGCAACTTGCCCAAAAATTTGACTTTTATCTAAACCCTCAATTAACTCCGCAAATTTTAAATATGCTACCCTAGCAATTATGTCAGGTCTTGAGCTAGTTGTTGCCAGTCACTACCATTTTCATTCATTATCTTTATAGCTTCCTTAATTTCCGGCCAGTCCGGATTACAGGTCATGGTTATAAAGAAGTCAGGAGACCCGAATCTTCTAACCAGTGCCATAGCATCTTCAAAATGCTCAGAATAATATCTAGTAGAGCCAGGAAAAGACGATGGAAGTATAATCTTTTCTCCCAAAACAGCATTATTTTTTTGTGCCATCTCATTAAGATAATTTGTAACAGATGTATAACTGTCTGCAAGTATTTTCTTTTGATTCAACTTTATCCATTGAATTCTATCATATTCTATTATAATGTAGGTATCTACAAGATACTGTTGAAACAAACGTCCACCAAAATGCAAAGCATTAAACTTAAGGTTACGTAAATCATATCCCCTTATGGTTTCGTCCAATGAAATACATTGTGTTAAATGAGGTCGAAAAGCAATTCTATATCGTGCAAGTTCAAGTCTAGTTATGTGACCTCTACTTGGATATCCTTCTCTCAGCAGCATACCCGGTGAAAAACCAAAAGTTCCTTTAGGAAAAAATAGTGGGTATGTTAAGGGTTCTGCGTGTTTATCAATATTTTTCATGATTTGCACTGATTTTCCTCGTTGTCTAATAATAAGTGGATTATCTGGAAAACTTTGATCAGCGTTCAAAGTAACGACGGCACATACTTCATTGCTTTGAGGAACATTGTATCTTGTTGGATCAAGTCCTTCTGGGCAAGTGAATAAAAGCCTAACATTTGGTACTGGTATCTGTTGAAAAGCCGCTTCTCGTTCAGCTTGCTCTGCTACTTCTCTCATCATCATATAACCTCGTGCAAAAGGATTTTCAGAACGAATGATTTCCTCTAATAATTCAAATAATGGCACACTAATACCATCATTTAGAGGATGGTTTCCTCGCTCCGTTACAGCTTCCTCTGAATCAAGAAAATACATCTGTCCATAAAGAGGTTTTTCAAAATTACCTTCTGGAGTTTGTGTTGGCTGTGCAGCTGCATTTATTTTATGATATACCTGGCCGTTGGCAATATAAGTATATATTCCACGGTTATTTATTGTACGGTCATCATCGCACGAATAAGATGCCATTGCATACGATGAGTTTAGATTTTTAATTCTTTGATGAAATTCAGGAGATAAGGGATGTCTATGCGAAAAAAGTCTTGCTAATTCATTTGGAAAATCAGCATGTTGAATATCAATTTTACCCTTCAAACAGCAATCCCCAAATGAGTTATTATTTCTATTGCCTACGCGTTCCTCAGGAAAATGTAACGCTCCACAATGCACGCACGCAACATTAAATTCTCCTAAACGGTGACAAGCAACGTCACTTTGAACAGCTAACTTGTAAGTAGGCTTCAACGAATTCGCTAACAAACGTCTTTGGCGACGAGCATTCCGACGTCGCTGTTCTTCAAGAAGCTGTTCCCTGCAAACATGGGTTTCAGCAGCTCGAATTTCATTTGCACGCATTCTTAAATTTTCTAATCGCTGACTTCTTTGATCAGGAGTTTCTTCATTTCGTTGTTGACTATTTCTCTGACGCATTGCATTTAATCGCTGACTTCTATCTTCAGGAGTTTCCGCATTTCTTTGTTGGCTGTTTCTCTGACGCATTGCATCTAATCGCTGACTTCTATCTTCAGGAGTTTCCGCATTTCTTTGTTGGCTGTTTCTCTGTCGCATATCATCTAATCGCTGACTTCTTTCTTCAGGAGTTTCCGCATTTCTTTGTTGATTAATTCTCTGACGCATTATATCCGAACGTTGACTCCTTTCTTCAGGAGTTTCTTCATTTCTTCGTTGATTTTCTCTTTCGCGCATATTACTCAACCGCTGACTTCTTTGCACACAAGTTTCTTGAGAGATTCGTTGAGTGACCCTTGAAAGATAATTACTCAAACGTTGTTGACGCTCTTCTGTTGTTTCATTCAATTTTTTGTTACGTTCCCGATGAATTCTTTTTTCTTCTGATTCTTGACTCTGTGAATCATTCATATCCATAATAACTCCTATCAATCTATCTCTGCAAGCAACTTTCGCTTTACGCATTGGTCTAGCAGTAGCAGGAGTATCATTACTTTCTTGATTAAAAACTGTTGTTTGGATGACATTATTAAATGTTACCCCCGAGGTTGATGGCAAATCGTAATTAAGAAAGTTGCTAGAAGTTTGTAAGGTATTTCCAGAATTATTTGTAGAAGTTGTTTGCAAAGTATTAATACAAGTCATAAGATTTGTTTCATTGTTTGAATCAAGATCTGTATTTTTCAATATCAGCTTCATAGCATGTTTCAGTATCTTGGGATTCATTTAAATTCGGTATTGGTGGCTCATTTTTATTAAAATTAAACTTACGTCGTTTTGGAGGACGTCCGCCTGGCATCTAAGAAAAAGTTAAAATACACTGAACTGAAGTTATCAATGAACTATTTACAAGGACCATAAATATGCGTTGCGGTGCGTTGAAATTATAATAAAAATGAAATAAAGTTCGAGAATAACTGAATTGTGTATATTAGACATAGGTAAGAAAAATACAATAATATTTGGTTTGTTTACATTTTAACAGATTCAGAAAAACATGTGTTATTTAAAAAAATAAATTAAAATCATAACTCACATGTTGAAATAGTAAATAGTAAACATTAAACAGTGGTATTGACCCACCCGCCTGTCTCCTATATTTTTACTGTGTACTTTTGGAATCGTGAAAACTCATAGAAAACGAGTTTTCTCAAAATTGTCACCAAATCCATTGGATTCCTGAGGTAGAAAACCTTTTATAGACAAAGTACGAAGAAAATCGGTAGAGCCGTTTTTGAAATAAAATGACTGGAAATAGGTACATACATACATACATACAATTCCTTGCTCGTTTTATAGTATAAGATAGTATATTATAAAATATTTACTTTAAACTAAATACTAGGTAAAATAATATAAATTATTTCTGCGTTAACAATGTTTCAATACCTGTCATAATTACACTTTTTTAAATCACGCAGATTATTATCAATTCTTTTACATTTCTCCCCATCTTCTTTACGGACAAATATTTTTCCATCCCTACTCCAAGTATATTTGTAGTTTTTGCTCCTTACAATTTCTTTAGTTTTAGACAAAAGCAGTTTGTTTTCAGGTGAGAGGTGTTCATTTATAAATACCTTTTCAGAACCTTTGAAGCTGGAATTTACCATATTGAGCGTCAATGATCGCATATCCTTAAACCCCCGGATCCAGACGTCTCTCTCCTCGTAGGTCGAGAACCTAACGATAATAGGTGGTGTCCTCTTCTTATAAAAGGATGGGATGCGATGAGCGGCGATGATGTTCGCCTTCTTTAGCTCCACCCCAACAGCTCAGCCAACATACTCCAGAACACCAAACACGTTTTCTCCTCTGGTTTCGGGAACACCATTAATCTGAATGTTTTGTTTCTTTGAGTACTTCTCCAGATTCCTTACTCGTATTTCTAGGCTGTTGATTGTACTTCACAGCTCAATATTTTCCTTCTTCAAATCGCAATTTTCTGTCTGAACTCTCTTTTTTTATTTCGTCCCTGATCTCGTTGTTCTTGTCAACGGCATCTGAAAGGAAGCTCAGTGAGGACGAAGCTCAGCATTGTCAGATGTGTTCTTCTTAAGCTCTTCCAATATCTCACACTTAAAGGCCTCAATGGTATTTATTAAAAACCCTTTCGATATAGCGGACACCGTAGCTGACTTGCTGCTGATAATCGAGGTGGACTTTTCCGGCTTGCAAGTTGTGCAGTACCAACCGTTTTTCGCTCCGCGTGTTTTTTGTGATGTGAAATTTAGATGGCAGACTGCACCACAACCAGCAGAACTTCATCCTCACACGTAAGACCACCAACACTGCAGTTAACAGGCATGTTAAAGAAAACAAAAAAAGTCACAAGTCATGCAAAATTACGAGAGAAATTAAACTGTGAAACAGGTAGTAAATTGAAATAGCGTGTATGACTGCGACTGGAAGCCACAGCGATAAGGTCCGCGCGGCTTGCCTGACTGATAACGAAGATATATAAACTTGACTTTAAATATAAGTGGAACGTCACGTTCTCTAGTCAAGAACTCTGCCATTTCCACCTCACCGTTAACACTTACTGAACTTAATTTCTTCATTTTCCAGTTCAATTCGAAGTTGTTAGCTTCACTGAAACAACAAAATTTGTATGAAAATGAAGTAGATCACTTAAGTTTTTTCAATATGAAAAGTATTTAATGAAAGAGAACCTTAAATATATCCCCAGCCGCCTATCCATACATGTACAGTGGTTTTGACCCAGCATTGTAAACAGTATGGTATAAATAACATTTTTCCATATGTATGTTCTGGGTCCAAAATTATATTTATAAAACATGTAGTCTATAGCCTATGCCAAGTTTTAACTATATATTGTATATTACAGTAGGCTACTTGGTGGAATAGAAATCCATAAATTTTGAAATAAAATAAGATATATATTAGTACAGTTTTACCCCATTAGTTTTCATAAAAACTGCTTGAAACTGACCTAAACCGTAGTTACTTTAAAAAATCGAAAATGGAGGTAGAAAAATAATACAAAAATAGCAAAACATTGTAAAAATTGAAATCCATTACTAGTTTTATTTCTATCTAAATAGGTTCGGTTCAGTAAATAATTTGGGTCTGATTGGCTAAAGGTAAAATGACATCAAGCTATTCAAATATTTGTTTGCTATACAAGTGCTATTATGGCGTAAAAGTAGATAACGTAAGTAATTCTAAACTTAAGTCGGGATGAGAACGTAATCCCGTGAATTAGCATAAAGTCAATTAACAACGTTTAATACTTTACTGCACTTCACTATAGAGTTTCAACGTGCTCTTTATACTATTCTCTGGTGGTTAGGAAAGGTTACAAGAAAAAACATCCTTCAGTAGTATTTTTGGATCTAACAGTTCTTCTACATTTACAACATCACTACTTTCCTTCAACACAGATAAAACATTTGTGCCCAAAGAAAGACCAAATAATTGATCGTGGATGGTAGATAGGCCATCAGGGTTTTCACGTGACTTGATTAGATATGATGTAGACCTTTAATTCTTCTTTGAAGATGTACATGTATATGCTTAACAGGTGAAAATGTGCATCGAGTTGGCAAATAGATATCAAACATGCGTTGCTTGATGGGAGGGTGGGTGTTTAAGCGAGTCATGATTGTCCTGTTTGAATGGCTGTTTAGAAGGTATAGTGGGGCGTGTCATGAATGAAGTATGTTTTTGCTGGGAGGATTGCTTTTGTGATGGGCTATTCATGAACGACTTACTCATATGGCTGGGTTGAAGGGTGGGTGGGTGGTTGAGACATGAACGATGTATGTTGATGATGGGAGGAAGGTGAGCTAATGGGTGAGTCATGCACGACATTCGTAGTGGGAAGGAGAGTTGGTAATGAATGACGTACATGTGTGGCTGGTTGGATGAGTGGGTGGGTGGTTGAGTTATAAACGATGTATGTTGTTAGTGAGAGGAAGGCGAGCTATTGGGTGAGTCATGTACGAAGTTTGTGCTGGGTAAGGGAGTTGATAATGAACAACGTACATGTGTGACTGGGTGGAAGGTTGATGAGAGGTTGAGTCATGAACGATGTATGTTGATGGAGGAGGAAGGTAAGCTAATGGGCGAGTAATGTACGACGTTCGTGTGTGACTGGGTGGAAGGTGGGTGGGTGGTTAAGTTTTTAAATACCTATGTTGGTGGCTGTAAGGAAGGTGATGTAATGGGCCTAAATATTTCAAGATTGAACATTTAGTTTTTAATTGCTCAGAGTTCACTTTTAACACTACACATTAACACTACTTTTATGTTAAGAGGTCTTAGGAAGATCTCTTTTGTTTAGTTTAAAGTACTATGGCGATTGTTAGGCTGGTGATATTATTTAGTTTTATAGGAACAAAATGAAAAAAATAATACTAAACTAACACTTCATTGTAAAGGCTATTAGTGAAACAGGAAGTAACCTGAAAGATATATTTTTGGTTACGTTTACCTCTGGGACGGGAGATTTATTGGTTCATATTTCAGGGAAAATTGAGTTAACTGGGTTTGTATGCATCATCGGCTGAGGAGTAATGTTTTATCTATTTACACTATAATGTTTTGTTCAACAGCTGTTTTTTCATGATATTATATTATTTCTTCTTTGAGTTCTTTATTGGATGATTTTAAATTGTAAATAATTTTTTAAATTATTTACAATATTATATTATGTTTAGTTTTTCCATCGGTACAAATGATCAGCTGTACACAACAATTCTTGATAGGATTTTTATTTTATTATTTAACTGATACATGTTTATACTGGCATTAATTAAAATATAAAATGTCATATCGTTAATTTTCTCTAAATCCTGTAAATGTATGCAAGTGAAGCTCTCAAATTAAAATTTAATTAGTAGGTTCAGTTAAGTTAAACATCTCGTCCTATGTAAAGGCAATCTAAAAACGTAATATATTTTCTATAGTCTAATTCCTATTTTTACTATTACTGTTTGTAATTGCTAATTTTTGGTTTGGTATTAGTGGTAGTATAATTTAAATTTGAATTAATTTAATTGAATTAATTTCATTCAATCAGCCATTTACAATGAATAATATAATTTATTTTATTATTTTAGAATACATCTGTTTTTATTAGTCATAAGAATGGATCATGTGTAATATTATATTGACTACTTTTAGTGTTATATATGATAATGTAGTATGTTGAAGTCTTGACTATCAGTGACAAATACATCACACATTATTATTAGTTTGAGCATATTGATTAATAACTGATTTGAGAAATTTTGTAATTTGAATTTTGATAGCTATTGCATTCAAAATTGCTACGATATATGCTAATTTGTGCCACTTTAAACCAATAATTAGACCAGTTTTAATTAATAAAAGTGAAAAAACTTAAAACGGTAAGATAGTGTATTTAATTAAATAAGTTTTGTTGAAAGTAACCATATGGGTATTTGTAAACCCGTGTCCAAGTTATTAAATTATTTTTTTATTGTTTAGGAAAGATAAATTTAATAACAACAATTTTGGCCATTACATACGAAACAGTTTAAGAAAACATTTCAATTGTACTAGATGATAGAATTTTCTTCGTATTAAGATTGTCTACATGTAACTAACGTAAATGTCCTACAGATTCAAAATGGTTTTGACGTAACCAACATTTAACAGCATTGCATCCCTAAGTCTGATGAGGCTATAACAACAATATAGGTCAGATAATAAAATGTTACTAATAAAAATAAATAAGTATAACAATTTTATAACTGCATTATTGACACTATTCAATCTTCCAATGAGCATGTAAAAATATACTATTAAACGATTCAGTACAATTAGATATTTCAAATTTATGATAATAATACATTAGGCATATAAAAGTACTTATTTTTATTAAAAATATATATATATATATATATATATATATATATATATATATATATAATTGTGAATTATATTAAAAGCAAATACTTATGCAGTCAGTCGACACAGTACTCAAAACTATCCATGAACGAGGTACATACAAGTTATTATTGTATAGACAATTAATGCAGATTAAATAACAAAGGCAATGCAATATTCAGCTCGTCCGAGTCGCAGTTTGTATGCTCAAACGTAGTGAGGCACTAGTGTAACATACAATCCCACACTGGGAGATACTAGCGGTCGCAGTGGATGATAGCCCAACTAGCATCGACTTTGTTGCCAGTATAGTTGACCTCTTTGATACTGTATAGCGTACTACTAAAAACATTCATGTACGGTCTTATGTTTCATTACCTACTATTTTAATATGGAATAGTTATAAATGACTATAGATTGTAATGAAAGATATTGAACGATTCGTCAATGAGTAGAAGTGAAGATAATAAACAAAACAAGAAAGGCTTAGGTAATTTACCTAGCTTTCCTAATTTACGTTAAAATCAAATACAAATATGACATTTGAAACATGGTTTTATATAAAATAACGTTGTATGTAATATGTAAGATGAAACTTTAGGCTCGTTTGTTACACAAATGAATCGTTAAGGCAGTTTTAGTTATTTCCTTTGTGTCATAATGTCTGTTTAGTCTTATGTTAATCATTTATTAAAATAATGTACAAAACTATTTATTTTACCATAGCTAAATTATATTACATTGTAGCCATTACAAAAAGTCCGGAGCTCTTTCAATCCAACCATTAAGTACTAGTTACTTCGTTCAATATTGTTTTATCATTAAGTTTGGGTGGCTGTTCACGTCAAGTACCAATTATTATGGGAAGCTGTATATAAGACTACAAAGAAGGATAATCCAAATTACCAGCTGTAATCATAGAGTACGTTATTTACAGAACATTTATTTTGTATTATTAAAAATTATAGTGTTAAATTATAGTATAAATAAAAATGTTACTTAATGTTTCTAACAAATATAGCTTCTATTTCCTTATTTAATCAATAAAAATCTCATATTTTTCATCTTTATCACTTTATTAAACATTGTTAGTTGGATTTTTATGCTAGATTATATCTGGTAAATCAAAGTAAACTTTTAAAATTTAAATGAAAGTTTAGGGACATCAATTAAAAAATAATTAGAAAGAATTCATTAACTTCTCTCTAATGTAAAGGATTTACCAAATTTGGTTAACTTAGAAGGAAACATTTTTAGTTAAAATCATGCGTATTTTCTACTTGTTTTGTTATATATTGTAAATATAGAAAACACTATTAAAAATGTAAACGAATTTAAAATTACTTGGTAATTTTGTATAGTGATGGCCATAATC